>ML313339.1:7298-35757 GCA_005239505.1 Nicotiana paniculata
AGGGGGGGGGGGGGAAGAGAGGTTAGGTTTAGGTTTAGGTTTAATAGATTGGAAAATAAAAGATAAATAAATAAATAAAAAAAATGTTACTTACCTGGCGTCGGCAGAATGCCAATGTTCCACCACGGTCGGTCCGCGGTCGCGGTGAAACGCGATAGAACATGTCTATTCCACCGCGGCCGGTCTGTGCCCCGACTGCGGTCGCGGTGAACCCAAGACAGAACTGGTGAATTCCACCACGGTCCGACCGTGGTCGCGGTGACGTACTTTCAAAATTTATTTGTTTTTATCACGTTTTTTACCTTTCCGAAGTTGGTTCTTGCCCCCGACTTCTCCAAATATGCACCACTCTTCCCCTGTACACTAATCACTGGGTTAGTATCATACACATTAAGTACAACAACAAAGCAAAAGGGAAAACAAAATAAAACATGGGTTTCCTCCCAAGAAGTGCTTGATTTAACGTCGCGGCACGACGTAGATGAGCGTATTTAAGGCTCGCTCGACCTCTGGGGCTCAGTCAAATGAATCACTGACACATACTTGACTTCATCCATGCCCACATATGGTTTCAACCTGTGCCCATTGACTCTAAACGTGCGAGAGTCATTTTCTAAGGCAATCTCTATAGCACCTGAATGGAGCACTTCAACCACACGAAATGGCATAGACTATCGTGACTTGAGTTTACCCGGAAATACCCTTAATCTTGAATTATATAGCAACACCATATCTCCGGGTTTGAAATTCCGTTCAACAATATTGTTGTCGTGCAACGTCTTCATTATTTCTTTGTATAACCTTGTGCTTTCAAAAGCAAGGTAACGGAACTCATCCAGTTCGTGCAATTCGTGACTATTATTTCCTGCAGCTTCTTTGTCTGAATTCAATTGTCTCAGCACCCACCAATCTCTATGTTCTAACTCCACTGGCAAGTGACAGCCCCTTCCAAACACCAACTTGTATGGAGACATGCCAATTGATGTTTTGAAAGCAGTTCTATAGGCCCAAAGTGCGTCATCTAATTTTTTTTGCCCAATCTGTTCTTGTGGCATTCACAGTTTTGGTCAACACACTCTTTATCTCGCTATTCGATACTTTGACCTGCCCACTGGTCTGAGGATGGTATGGAGTTGCCACTTTGTGGCGTACATCGTATTTCGCCAGCAATTTCTCAAAGGCTCGATTGCAGAAGTGAGTGCCTCCGTCACTGATTATGGATCTTGGGGTCCCGAAATGGGTGAATATATTCTTCTTCAAAAACCCAATCACCACCCTTGCATCATTGGTGGGGAGTGTTGCAGCTTCCACCCATTTGGACACATAATCTACAACAACAAGTATGTACTTATTGTCATAGGAACTGATGAAGGGACCCATGAAGTCTATTCCCCAAACATCGAACACTTCAACCTCCTGAATTGGGTTCACGGGCATCTCATGGCGACGCGAAATGTTCCCGGTTCACTGGCATTAATCACAGCTCTTGACCCATATATGTGCATCCTTAAACATAGTTGGCCAGTAGAACCCGGCTTCTAGAACTTTCGTGCTCGTCCTTACTCCTCCTAAATGTCTGCCATATGACGATGTGTGACATTCCTGCAAAACAGAAGATTGATCTATCTCGGGGACACACCTCCAGATCATATTGTCAACACAAATCTGAAATAGATAAGATCATCCCAGTAATACATGCGGCAGTGACGGTAAAATTTCTTCTTTTGGACAGAGGAAAAGTCATAGGGAACTATACCGCTTGCCAGGTAGTTTGCAATGTCAGCATAACATGGCACATCCTCAAGGTTTGTGGCGAGTAGCTGCTCGTATGTAAAGGTTTCCAGAATATCCTCTACCTCAACTGATTTTTCAGCTCCTTCCAGTCGCGATAAGTGATCAGCGACCTGATTTTCCGTGCCCTTACAGTCACAGATTTCCAAGTCGAACTCTTGCAGCAGCAACACCTAATGAATCATGCGCGATTTTGACTCCTTTTCGATCAGGTACCTGAGAGCAGCATGATCATTATATACAATTACCTTTGAGCCAATCAGGTACAATCTGAACTTGTCAAATGCGAACACCACAACCAGCATCTCTTTCTCCGTTACAGTGTAGTTTAGCTGCGCTCCACTCAACGTTCTACTTGCGTAGTAAATTGGGTGCATTATTTTATCCTTCCGTTGTCCTAACACTGCTCCCACTGCGTATTCACTTGCGTCACACATTAGCTCGAATGGTTGCTCCCAATCGGGGGCAACAATGATGGGTGTTGTGACTAGCTTCTTCTTCAATTCCTTGAATTCTACCTTGCAATCATCAGAAAAACAAAGGGGTGATCCTTTTCTAGAAATTTATACAGAGGGTTAGCAATTTTTGAAAAGTCCTTTATGAATATCCGGTAAAAACCGGCATGCCCGAGGAAGTTCCTGATTGCTTTGACTGATGTGGGAGATGGAAGCTTTGATATCACATCAAATTTCACAAGATCCACCTCAATTCCCTTGCTTGATACTAGGTGTCCCAAGACTATACCTTCTTGTACCATGAAATGGCACTTTTCCCAATTAAGTATCAGGTTAGTCTCAATGCACCTTTTCAAAACTCTAGTCAGATTTTTAAGGCACTCATCGAATGAGTTTCCCACTACTGAGAAATCATCCATGAATACCTCCATTATTTCTTCTACCATGTTTGTGAATATGGCCATCATGCACCTTTGGCATGTGGCGGGTGCGTTGCATAGGACAAAGGGAATCCTCCGGAAAGCAAAGTTCCCATAAGGACATGTGAATGAGGTCTTCTCTCTGTCCTCTGGTGCGATGGAGATCTGATTGTATCCTGAGTAACCATCCAGAAAATAGAAGTGGGACCTCCCTGCCAGTTTATCAAGCATCTGATCAATGAAGGGAGGTGGGAAGTGGTCTTTTCGGGTGGCTAAGTTGAGCTTCCTGTAATCCATGCTAATTCTTCAGCCTGTGACGGTTCGTGTAGAGATCATTTCATTTTTATCATTTTTCACCACCGTCATTCCACCCTTCTTAGGAACACATTGCACTGGCTAACCAAGTTTCTGTCAGATATGGGGAAGATGATTCCCACATCTAACCACTTAATGACTTCTTTCTTCACCACTTCCTTCATATTGGGGTTTAGCCTTATTTGGTGTTCTCTGGAAGGTTTGTACCCATCTTCCAGCAGAATTTTATGCATACAAAATGCGGGCTGATCCCCTTAATATCTGCCATGGTCCACCTAATGGTAGTCTTGCAATCTGTCAGTAACTACAAAAGTTGTGTTGCCTGCACATCTAACAAACTAGATGAGATAATAACAGGTAATATGGAGTTAGGTCCTAAGAATGCATACTTGAGATGGGCGAGCAGTGGCTTCAACTCCAGCTTTGGTGGTTCTTCTATGGATGGCTTGGCTGGAGGAGTTTCTCTTTTCTCTAAGTGTAGGGGCTCGAATTCGAGTGATCTCTTCCAAAAATCTTTGCCCTCAAGAGCAAGCACCCATTCCACCAATTCTTCACCATTCACCTCATCAATTCATCAGGCATGCAGCTAGAGGGTCCTTAATGTTTAAGGTCTCATCATCCTCTTCCAGGATTAGATCCACGACATCAATTAAAGAACAATTGGTGAATTCACTTGGTCGCCTCATAGATTTCTGCACATTGAACGTTATCTCTTCGTCATTTAACCTCATCTCGATTTCTCCAGTTTTGCAGTCAATCAGAGCTCGCCCCGTGGCCAAGAATGGCCTTCCCAATATTATGGGAATTTCTTCATCCACTCTACAGTACAGAATTACAAAGTCTGCAGGGAACACAAATTTCCCTACATGTACCAACACGTCATCAAGAATACCTGTTACAGTTCTATCAACCAGCTGCAACAACATCGACGTGGGTCTAGCTCATCCAATCCCAAGACTTTTATAGATAGCTAGAGGCATAAGATTTATGCTTGCCCCTAAATCACATAGTGCCTTGGCAAAAGCAAAGTTACCTATGGTGCAGGGAATTGTGAAACTCATTGGGTCTGACAATTTCTCAACAATGGGTCTTGTTACAACAACACTGCATGTCTAAGTTAGAGTCACTGTGGCCAAGTCTTGGAAATCGAACTTGCGGGACATCAAGTCCTTCATCATTTTTGCATAGCCAGGCATTTCTTTTAAGGCATCAATCAATGGAATATTTACCTGAATTTGCTTCAACATGTCCAAGAACTTCTTGTACTGCTCATCTTTTTTGATATTTGGCTAGTCTCTGTGGGAATGGTGCTGGAGGTCGCTTCTTCCCTGTGATTTGGGCTTTCTCTTTTTCAGGTGTTGCCTCCATTATCGGTTCCTGTGTTGTCTCAGCTTCTTTCTCAGCCTCATTTTGTTTGCTGGCATCTTCCTGTGCATGCTACACTGTCACCTCAGTCAATCCTGCTGAGTCATCTCGCTCAATGGGCACTGGCACAACTGTCTCAACAGATCTGCTTTCTCGAGTCCTCTCTTGCTCCAAATCAAGATCTCTAACATTACGTAAAACTCACTGCCATCAGCTGCTTCGGGCCATGATCTTTTGGATTTACCTGAGTGTCTGCAGGTAATGTCCCATGAGGACGATGATTCAGTGACATCGAAATCTGACCTATTTGGACCTCAATATTTTTGATAGCTGACTCGTGTGAATCTACTCTTTCACTTATTTTTGCATTAGACCCAATCACCTGCTGCATCATTTCCTCAAGCCTAGAGAACCCGTCTTCCTGTCCCCCATTATGTTGCTGTTGAGGTGGATGATACCCCTGCTGCTGATTCTGGTTGTGATAGCCCTGTGGCCTTTGGTAAGGTGCCATATTAGCCTGTGGTCGCAAGGCCCCCATGTTACCGTGATTATGCTGCTTCTGGGCTGGCCTGTATTGCTGATTTTTCTGACCCCAATTCTGACCACCTGGTCTCTGACCCCCATAGTTGGACACATAATTCATGTTCTCAAGATAGTGTTGGTGATCCCCCTCTGCGCTCCACTGGTTACCAACTGGCTGACTGATGCGAGATGTACGAAATCCTCCACTGGTTGTATCAACTATATGCACCTGTTGTTTCTGACCTGACTCTTCCACCTTTTTGGTGAGGATGCTTATTTGTGTCATTAATGTGGCCATATTTCCAGCAAGACAGTTCGCTGGATTTAACGCTGCTGAGTGGACCACATGAGTGATGTGTGTGTTTATGTTTGTCCACCCTGAGTTCTGAGACATCTTGTCGAGCAAGATCTTTCTCTATCTGAACGTTTTACTCAGAAATGCACCACCAGCTGAAGCATCAACATTAGCGTTTACACTATCTGTCAGTCCCATGTAAAATCTCTTCCCCAACATCTGCTCAGGAATACCAGGGTGTGGACATACAACCAACAACCCTTTAAATCTTTCCCACGTCTCTTGCAATGTTTCTATTGGTTTTTGTCTGAAGATCAAGATCTCATCAATTTTTTGAGCAGTCTTGTTGGGATAAAATTTGTTCACAAATTGCTTGACCAACTCCTCCCAAGTATTTATGGAATTGATTGGGAGTGAATTTAGCCAAGGCTGGGCTGCTCCTGTCACAGAGAATGGAAATAACAACATCTTTATTGCTTCCAGAGTCACGTTGTGTTGTCTTTGTGTTTGGCATATCGACAGGAAATTCTTCAAGTGTTATTGGGGATCTTCAATGTATGACTCCGAGAATAGTCCCTTGTTTTGCAACATATGCAGCATATTGTTTGTGATTTGGAATGAATCTGCCTGTATTTGCGGGACTACTATCGCTGTGGCCAAATTGTCTGTCGTGGGTTGTGCCCAATCATATAAAGCAGCCTCTGGCACAAGAGGCTCCACTACCTGTTCATTTGGGGTCTTCCACGACATCCCCAATATTTCTGTTGTTCACCAGGTCTGCCATGTCTGGTTCAAGTTGTTCAGTTGAGTTTTGTTGTTTGTTTTTCCAGTTGGCCCGATTCAAGGCCTTGAAAACTTTCTTGGGATCTGATAATGCTTCAAACACTTCTCCAGTTTTCGATGAGTTTCTAGGCATACACCTGTAACCACCAAGTTTGCAAACGTTAAAATTCAATGTATTGATTGAAAGTAAAGAAAATTGACTACACTAAGAATTTTTGGACTTCTTTCAACTGTAATCGATAACACCGTTAATTCCCCGGCAACGATGGTAAAATTTGATCACGCTCAACTATGCCTTATAAAAAGGACTAAGCGGTCGTTGTCAATATATTCTGGGTATTAAGCCCAGAGTCGAACCCCACAGGAAATTAACCTACCAATCACAGTTATCAGACACACTCAATTCCACGTATTCAACTTCCAAGATATTTTGAATAACAATTGGTTTTTCTTCTACTAACTATTACTTTATGAACTAGATTAACTAAGAACTAACTAAGAATGGGTTGTAAACAATAATGAGAAGGATCTAAGGTTATGATTTCCCCTATTGACGCAATTCCCTCTTGCTATGTTTCATATAAATTCGCCTAATCGTCTCTATCGATCATGAGCACTCTTCCTACCGTAAATCTCTCCCGAGTAGTTACGACAATTTACTAGACATACTCTCCCGATTTACACTAGCTGGCTTTTATTACAGCTCACTTAGATCGCACCCAAGGTTTCGTTATCCCTAATCCCACCTTTAAACCCTAGGTTATTGATTCCTTACATACGTCGGGAGTGATGACGTTCAACAACTACCTAAATATGCACTCTCTCCCGAGTAATACATACTAAATAGGCACAACTAATTGAGGATCCTTTCAATTAACTACAACAAGAACGTAGTTGAACAAATAGAGATCAAACTTGGCAAATCTATATTAACATAGCAAGAGTTTCATGCTTCAACATGTTCCATCAAAACCTTAGACTAAAAGTTTAGCTACTCATAATAAAATAAGATAAAGCAATAAAATAATTCATGATTCTCAAAATAATGATAGAAGAAGAAGAACGAAAACTCTAATGGTGTCTTGATCTTTCTCCCACTTGTTCTTGCCTCCAAAATAAGTCTAAAACAATCTTAACCTTGACTTGGGCGAGTTTATTAAGTTTATATAGGGTTAGGATAAGTTTCTCACGTTTTGAACTTAAGTCCCTAAGTTTTTCTGGCTATCTCCAGATCGCACGCGGCCGCGAGCCAATCGCGGTGCGACCGCGGTAGATTACGCCAATTCTTTTTTTCTCCTTTGTCCACCGTGTTCCAGCTGCGGTCGCGGTGGACTGTTCCCCAGTCTTTCTAGCCTTTTCTTGCTGGTTTTCATCTGGACTTTTCTCGTTTGGCCTCGTATCTACATATTTGACTCCAAAACGCTCCATATTATCTTCCAACTCTGAAGTAACTCCTACAAAATACAAAAACCTTAATTAGACATTTTGTTATCATTTAGCACTTAAAACATCAGTAAATCATGGTTAACTTAGAGCATAAATAACATCTACATCACATAGTATAGGCTACTCAGGCACCACGTTTGGCATATGTGGCAGCATGTGCTCCTGGGGAATTAGTTCCATATGCAACACCTTGTGGTCCAGACCTCCTTCTTCCTTCGAAGTCTGGTGGATATCCTACTATCTAATATCAATTTTCCTTGCTATGACCTTTAAGTTTGCAATGCTCATACTAAATGTTATAATTCCTTTTAGGCTTCTGTTGATGTGCTTTTGCACTCCAAAAGGCTGTAATGTCATTTCCATCTACAATTGGATTCAATCCTGTGTTAGCTGCCTTGTGAGTCTCATCTTCAACTATCACAACATACACTTGATTAATGTAGGTTCTACTGACTTCATTAGGATTTGCCTCTTTTCCTACAAATATGTATCATTTAATCCACTCAGAAATTGAAGTAGTCTTTGTCGCTGAATGTGATCCACATAATCTTTCAAATTTGGAGAAGGTACCATTGCATCATATTCTACGCAAATCTCCTTCAATCTTGTGAAATACATTGACACAAAATTTGTTCCTTGTGAAATTGTTGTTATTTCCATATGTAGCTGAAAATCCTCATTCTATTTACCTTGTCAAACCGTTCCCTAAGGTCCTCCCAAACCAGATGTGCATTTGATGAATAAAAAATGTCATTGAGAAGGTTTGGAGACACTATGTTCATAATCCATGATAGAACAATAACGTTACAAATTTCCCAGTCCTCGTGTAGCTCTTTTTTGAATAATTCCTTCTTGCATGTACCAGTCACGAACCCTAGCTTCCTTTTGGCTTGCAATGCGCTTCTCATCGACCTCCTCCATAGTTCGTAATTCTCGGATCCTGTCAATTGAACCGAAATCAATACGGAGTTCGGAGTATCAGATGGATGCATAAAAAGTCAATGAGTGTGATCTATTTTCTGATCCCCCATTAAAAATCACTGAATCAAGCTTTCAATCTCAGAATTCTGAGATACTAAGTTGTGTGAAGAAGAAATAAAGAAGAATTGAGAAATCGATATGAAGAATTGATCACTCCTGCTCTGATACCATGTTAAGTGTCAGACATGGAAGCTTCACTGTTAAGCTAAGAGAGGTAGAGACGATGTGCAGAGACTAATCTCCTTTTCTTCTTTTTTTTATTAAGCTGGAGTATTGTATAATATTGTGTATATATATACACCATCAAGTAACCGACCTATAGTATATAGACTAATTACATAATTATCCCCACTCTAACTACTTAATGGACTGACAGCTAAGGTTCAGCTAGACCATCATCAAGTGACACCTTTAACAGTAAACCACCACTTAGTACAGATTTGGGTGTAGCTTTTCAAGGGGGAATATATTCTACTTTAAACAGTAACGACCCGACCAATCATTTTGAGAATTTGAACTTTGCTTGGTAGTTTGAGGGCATGAGTAGATCTGTATGATGTATTATGACTTATGTGAATTTTTGGTTGTGGGTTTCATGTTATTCATAATTTATTTGGAAAAATGATTCTCAACTAGGAAGCTTTAAATTAAAAGAATTGACCATGTTTGAACTTTTAGTATTTGACCTTGGATTGGAGTTTTTATGGCCCCGTTAGCTTCGTTGGGTGATTTTGGACTTAGGAGCGCGTCGGGATTGTGATTTGGTGGTCCGTAGTTGTATTTGGTTGGAAATGGCGAAAGTTGGATTTTTGGAAAGTTTGACCGGGAGTGAACTTTTTGATATCGGATTTAGATTTTAGTTACGAGAATTTGAATAGCTTCGTTATATCATTTGGCACTTGTGTGCAAAATTTGGGCTCATTCCGTATTGATTTGCTATATTTCGGCACGAGTTTTGGAAGTTGAAAGTTCATTAAGTTCGATTTGAGGTGTAATTCGTCGATGATGTTGTTATGCGTGATTTGAAACCTCGAGTAGGTCCGCATTATGTTATTGGAATTGTTTTTATATTCGGACAGGGTCCCGAGGGGCTCGGGTGCGTTTCAGGCGAGGTTCAGAGCATTTTGGAAGTTTTGGCTAAGGTTGGTGTGGGCTGTTGGTTCTGGTGTGATCGCACCTGCGGCTAGTTTGCGCAGGTGTGATGGTCGCAGAAGTGACAAAGGAGTCGCAGAAGCGGGGTGTGAGCTGCTGAGGAAGACCGTAGAAGCGGAAGTAAGGGCGCATCTGCGCGTCCGTAGAAGCGTAAGATTAGCCGCAGAAGCAGGAGTTGGTTGGCGCACCTATGCATGCACAAAGGCGGAGAATGTCTGCAGGTGCGGAAGGTCCGACCTCCATGGGATTTGCAGAGGCGAGATTTTATCCGTAGAAGCGGAGGTTTCAGATGCCACATTTTAACCGCATATGCGAAAATTCTGGGCAGAAACCATAAAATCGAGGTTTTGGTTCTTTCTTCACATTTTGAGATGTGAGACTCGGATTGAGGCGATATTTGGAGGAATTTTCATCATAAGGAATGGGGTATGTTTTCTACATTTGGTTTTGATCGCATTCCATGAATCTATCTTCATATTTGGCAATTGGTTGATGAATTTTAAAGAGAAATTGGGGGATTTAGTCTAAAGTTTCATAATGTGAATTTTTGAGTTGTGAACATAGATTTGGAGTCAGATTTGAGTGAACTAGTATGGTTGGAATCATAGTTGAATGGGTTGTCGAATTTTGTGAGTTTTTTCGGGTTCCGAGGTGCGGTCCCGGGTTGGACTTTTTTGGCCGATTTTGGACTTTTAATTAAAGATTCGACCTTTATCGATTGAGTTTGTTTCCTTTGGCATTATTTGATGTATTTGAGTTGCTTTTGGGTAGTTTTTAGTCGTTCAGAGGTTGGTACGCGCGAGATGGAATTTTTGGAGTATCGCTTGGCTTGCTCGGTATTAGAATTGGCCTGTTCGAGGTAAGTAACACTTCTAAACTTAGTGCGGAGGGTATGAAACCCTGAATTACGTGTTAGGTTATTAGTGTTGAGGTGATGTACATGCTAGGTGACAGGCGTGTGGGCGTGCACCGTGCTGTGACTCCGTTATTTCCGTGGTACTGTGTAGTTACCTGATCTTATCTGTAACGATGAAATTTGTACGTACTAAAGTAATTGAGCTGTCAATCATACTAGAAATTATGTTTAGGCTATATGTTGATACTGTTGGGACCCACAATGGTCGTTTCTTTTGATTTCATTGAAATTTCGCACTCAGTCATATTCATTCATTACATATCATATCTCAGTCTCTGTTGTTATTTATTGATACATCATATCATTATTTTCGGGCTAGTTTCATAGAAATTTAAGCCCGTGAGAGAGAGACTGGAGAGATTGATGATTGAGTGAGGCGGAGGGCCTGTTTGTGAGGATATTGTTACTACAACACGTGAGTTGTCCGTGCGGATCCAAATATTTATACTATAGCATGTGAGTTGTCCGTGCAGTTTATAGCGCTTGGGTTGAAGGAGCCCTTCCGAAGTCTGTACACACCCCTAGTGAGCGCAGGTACCTGCTGAGTGCCGAGAGCCGAGTGATTGGGAAGACTGAGTGATTGTGAAGACTGAGTGGCTGTGAGGACTGAGTGATTGGGAAGACTTATAGATGCATTTTTTCCTCGTGTCGTACGGTAACACGTCATTCATGACTTCTCACACATACCGACATATGGGCATAGTGATGTATTTTACACTGGCTATCTGGAAAGAAAATAAAACATCTTATTTATTGTTGAAAGGATTTTTGAGAAAAATTACAGTTTTCAAACTTACTCTTACTTTCGACGATTTCGGTACAGGATTTGGATTTTCACTGATATACTTGAAAGAAAATGAAACATCTTACTCTTGGATGCTGACGTTGCTGAGATCGACGGGAGATGAATTTGAAGATGTACCTGCGTTCCGGACGTAGCTGCCTCTTGTTCATGGTAGCCTTAGATTCATAATAATCTATTTATGTATATTTCAAACAGATGTATTTATTTCATACCAACTTTATATATTCTAATCTTAGAAGCTCATAATTACTACTAATCCTTGGAAAATGTATAAGATTCAGATAATTTATTTTACTTAATTGTCTTGTTAAATTTTATTGAAAGTGATTAGTTGTTAATTGGCTTACTTAACGGGTTGAGTTAGGTGCCATCACGACTAGTCGGAGTTTGGGTCATGACATAAACTAGTTTAGAGGGTAATAGGACCATTGCAAAATTTAAGTGTGTAGTTAAAAATCTGATTATAGGTCAGGGGATACTTATGCCTTTTCTCCTCCATTTGCCTCAATTTATCTATCCATTTTCTTGTTTCAAGGGCTAATTTGGCTACCACTGAAGCTAAAGCGAATTAGCTTTTACAAAAAGACGGATTAACGAGGAAGAATATAGTTTAAAATTTGGCCAGATTTTATTTCATGTTAATTTCTAGAAGTGAAATGTAGCAAACTTTTATAGAAATTAAAGAACATAAACTATGCAATCAGAATTACTAGTGCGTAATAGGCTAATAGTCAATAGTTGCTAACTCTACTCAAAAGGTTTAAACCAGATTATTGTCGAATTGAGCATCATTCAAAATTCAGGCTCCTTTATCAAAATTGAATTCCTTTTTTAGTTTTCAAGAGTCCGAATTGGCGATTTGTTTTTTTCGGAGTCGATTTGGCATTGAAATTGCAGAAATCAGGACTATCACCTCCCACGTTTCTGCTTTTTAGTACCACGTCCTTGGCTGCGTCGCTGAATTTGCGGTCCCTGCTTTCTACCTCTCAGCACACTACTCTGCTTACAATTAACAGTTCTCATTCTTTACAAAAATCCACTCAATTCTTTTGTTTTGTTCCCTCAAGGTTTAATTTCATGGCTAAACTCTGTTGCCTCCACTTTCTCTTTTCCTTTATCTTCCTCCTTTTCTGTAACGGCTCCTTAGCGGACTATCTCATTGGCGTGAACTACGGAACCGTCGCCGACAACCTCCCGCCGCCGACCCAAGTCACCGCTTTCATCAGGGACCAAACCACCATTAACAAAATCAAAATCTTCGACGCAAACCCAGAAATCATCCACGCATTCGCTAACACCGGCATTTGGCTCACAATCACGGTTTCAAACGGCAACATTTTATCAGTTTCTAAATCCGCTGGTGCAACAGCATGGGTCAATGAAAATGTTGTTCCTTATTATCCACACACGAAAATAGATCGCATTTGCGTTGGAAATGAGGTCATAGCCACTAGTGATAAAAATCTCATCGCTCATTTAGTCCCCGCCATGAAAGCAATTCACGAAGCTCTGTTACAAGCTGGAATTAATGATATCCAGGTGTCAACACCACATTCATTGGGAATCATGTCCCGCTCGGAACCTCCCAGTTCGGGTCGGTTCAGACGCGGGTACGATCGGGTTATATTTGCCCCAATGCTAGAGTTTCACCGTAAAACCAAATCACCCTTCATGATTTGTCCGTACCCATATTTTGGGTTTAACGATAAAACCCTAGATTATGCCCTGTTTAAACCAAACGCTGGGGTTTACGACGAAGTTACGGGGATGAATTATACAAATATGTTTGATGCACAGATTGATGCTGTGTATTCGGCGATGAAGTTATTGAGTTATGATGACGTGGATATCGTTGTGGCAGAAACGGGTTGGCCTTCTGCGGGTGACCCGAACCAGCCGGGTGTGAGTTTGGAGAATGCTGTTTCGTACAATGTGAACCTCGTGAGGCATGTTAACTCCGGCGTGGGAACGCCGTTGATGCCTAACAGGACCTTTGAGACTTACGTTTTCTCCCTGTTCAATGAGGACCTTAAGCCTAGCACTTCGGAGCGTAACTTCGGGCTATTTCGACCCGACTTCAGCCCCGTTTACGATGTGGGCATTCTGCGTAATACACAGGTAATTTTCAAAAATTTGGCTAATCCTCAATAGGTTTTCTCTTTTTCTGCAGGAGGTCAGTTTAATGACGAAAATATCCTGTTAGTATAGTATGACTTGAAGATATTTGCTGTTGCGAGTGTTAAGGGTATAATAGTCTTTCACTACAATGATTATTGATCCGAGAAATCTCCCACGCTTTCTCATAGGAGTAGTTTGATCTTTCCGATTCTTGAATGGCATAAAGTATTGTGTACTGGCAAATAAAAAATTTGCATTAAAACCTAGTACGTTTCAGTTGAGTTGATGTGAACCTATTTCTTTTTTAGTCTGTTTTAAAAATAATGATCCATTTCTAAATTTGGTAAAAATTTAACTTAAACTTACAATTCTACCCTTAATGAAAAGCTTTTATAACCACATAAATACTCGGAACCCCTTTTTGACTTCTTTAGGACCACAAATTCCAAAAATCTTCATTTTTTCTTAAACTCCGTGCCTAGTCAAATAGGTTTCCATAAATTGGAACGGAGAGACTAGTAGTACTTATATTATTTACATTAAGTATAATTATAAAACGTGTGTGTATATATATACAGAGAGAGAAATATTCACTAAAAGATGTAATAGATGTTGTATAACTAGTATGTACTCACTGACTTAAAATTCTAAATTCAGACTTCTCCGCCAGCTATGGCACCGGAAGTGGACAAGAAATGGTGTGTGCCGAGGACAGATGGTAGTGATGCAGCTTTGCAGTCGAATATAGATTTCGTGTGTAGTTCCGGAATAGATTGTCAGCCTATACAAGATGGTGGCCCTTGCTATGAGCCCAACACGGTTAGAGGGCATGCAGCTTACGCCATGAATGCTTATTATCAAACAAATGGTCGTAAAGATTTGGATTGTGACTTCATTAATACCGGTGTTGTCACCATGTCTGATCCTAGTAAGTTTCCTTAAGCAAATAATTCACGTAAATGTTCTAAGGAATAGTCTAACAGTGATCAAGAAAACTACAATTCGAATCTCGCTCAGTGCCCATGATTATGACTATTCTGTTAATTATTGAAAAGTATTATTGATAAACTGTGTGGAAATCTATGCACATGAATGCAGGTTACGAAGAATGTACGTATGCTGCTTAAAGGAGCAACTGCGGATCTAGTAAGTTGCTGGCTCTTTTTTTCGAGCATTGGATCGCATGTTTTGATAATAGAGTATGAATAAACTTAACTATCTATCACTCACATTTTTGGCATAGTCCAATGGGTTGTTGCGCTGTGACTTCTTATTATTTGAAGTCTGAAGAGTTCTATTTCTCGCATGGATGATATCTATATAAATATCTTTTTATTTGCAATGCAAGTTTTTTGAACTTGGTGATTCGAGATAGTGCAAAACTTTTCCATGAATCAATATTCAATATATCCTATTCAGGGGTGATAAATTGGCGGGTTGGGTTAGGTTTGGGCAGGTTAAAATGGGTTAAGAAAAAATGAGTTGGGTCTTGACGCTGCTATATTTTATGCAGGTCAAAAACGGGTAGGATGTCAAATGGGCGGGTTGAATATGGCTTAACCCATATTTTATAAATGTAATATTTTTTCAAGTGCAATTTTTAATTTTTCTTTTGCTCCGATATTTAGTGACACTAGTATATAGGTACACGTGTTACGCGTGTACCCTTACTAAATTATAAATAAAAGTATAAGTTACTGAAAATGAGAAATATTGATTCTGTATAATTAAGTGTTTACCTTTAAAATCTTTTAAGGATACGTGATTTCACCTAGTACTAATTGGTAAATACGATGATTAATAAAAATAAACAGTAAAGTAAAGCAAACAACTATTGAAATGCAATTCAGCCCTCGAGCTAGATCGCCTTCGAACTGGCTGATAACAAAGTTATGAAATGTGAAATAAACTGATGAACAAGAGAGTATAAGAGAGAAAGAGTATTGTATTGCTTTGATATGCGAGAATAAGATGGTTACAAATGATTAGAACCCCCTTTATGGAGTAGAGAAATTCCACTTACGTTATAATTCTAATTAGAGAAGGAAATCCCATGATTAGCTAAATAACCATTCTTGATTTGATCCGTTCCGATATTTTCATCATGATCCTCGACCAGTCACGAATATCTCGGCTTTCCGTTATTATGCTATATTCGGTCTTGCTCGATGTCTATCCAGTTTGGTCTCGATCATCACTGGTCTCGATCTCGACAGGTACTTCAAATTTCGAACTCGATACCTTATCCTCATGTCTCGGTCTGATATAATACGGGGCCGATCCTCGATCCGTCTCCTGGTCTCGATTAATCAATAAAATTGGGTGGGTCCGGTTTTAACCGTATACAGATAGTCCCCTCGTTTTTTGGAGTATAATGACAAGAAACGAATTGACTCCTCGATTTTTACCCCGATTTGTCATGACGTCATCACCGTGATGTAAGCGACAGAGGTGACCGAAACGTCCCGTCGGTGCAGTTCCCCAGTTTTTTAACGTGTGTCAATTGACGATCATCCACTAGTAACTTTGAGCCATCGCCGTGAAGCCCATAAATAGGCCTTTTTCCATTCTTTCAAACTTTACTTTCAATCTCTTCGGCCCTAATCTTCAAAACTCTCTACATTCTTCAAGTTCTTCATCTACAAGTTTCCAAGTTTCATTGTTAACCTCTTTTTAAAACACCAAATACTATCATCTTCATTCTTCTTTAATCGCAAAAACAAACGGCGAAAACGTCAAAGACAGTGCCACAAAAAGAAATCGCTTCGCATCTCGGCCGACCGGCAAGAAAACATCGGTGGAGCCACGCCCTGAGGAGTGCGTTCCTGGGGGATGCGTCATCAGTTCTGATTTTAAGATCGAGAAAACCTCACCGGTCCCTGGTCGATGCGAGACGGTATCGAGATTCATATGTTCGATATTTGAGAACTTCCTTAAGCAAGTGAAGAAGGATTATAACTGGAAAGGCAAGGAAGTGGTGATACCGGCCCCGAACAAGACATCACTACCCACATGGAAGGGTTTTTGAGTGTTTACACTTACCTTTTTACGCTGGGTCCCCTCGATCCACTTATTGTTGATTTCTGTCGAAAATACCAAGTAAACCTAGGACAAATCCACCCCTCATTTCGGAGGATTGTTATTCTACTACGATTTTTTGTGAGCAACATCGACGGGCTCCCTTTCACCCTCGATCACCTTATTAGTTTGTACAATCCCCGACTCTACCGAGGTGGGCTAATAAAGCTCTAGCGCCGGGCTACAAGGCACTGATTTCGAACCTAGATGAGGACAAAGATCGAGGCTGGATGGGTCGATTCGTCTGAGTGAAGACCTCGGACTTGATTTCGACCGAGAGCATGCCGTTTCCAGAGAAGTGGAATATGAAACGTAAGTACGATTCCACTATTAGCTTTCATTTGTTTATTTTTCTTCTTCATTTTTTCTCATCGACATTCTTTTTCTTGGTGTAGCAGCTGCTTGGATGTACGATGCGGTCCCTAACCTCGAGAATTAGGTCAGGAGCCTGGCATCAACTTCTACTTATGTTGAGCGCGCATGGCACGACCTATCAAAGGGCCGGTGGGAGGCCAAAAATCATGGTAAGTCTCGTTTGCGTACTTACTTATCCACTAAAGTGTTTTTCCGAGCTTACTGGGTTTCCCTTTATTTTGCAGGTCTTGGGAAAGATGCGACCATGAGGCCCCCTTCCGGCGATGAAGAAACTTCAATCCCGGTCCCGAAGCTGGTAAAGGAGAAAAAGAGGAAAAATATTTCGACCTCCGAGGATCCCGAGCCTAAGAAGAGGGTGGATCGTAAGCCAACACAAAACGTAATTCCTCTGTCTGTGGAGTCATCCCAAATCCTAAGGGAGGAAGAAAAAGAAGAAGAAAATGAGGATGACTCTGATCTGGTGGCTCGAGTACGAGCTAAAATCGAGGGTCAAAAGACCACTAGATCGCTCAAAGTTGAAAGCATTCTGCCTCGGTGTCACCCGGTCCGAGAGGGGGATTCAACCGGAATCCCTGAGCCAGCTGGAGCCGAAGGTTCCTCACCTCGGGGTGAGAAGGCGGTTGGAGAAGCTATGGAGGCTGACCCCGAGGTTCCTTGTGATCAAGAGAACGCCCCAAGAGACCCACTTGGGGCAATAGAAATTGGAGACTCCCCGACATTTCCCTAATTTTCTGAGGGAATGATTAGGGAGGCTCGGGCCATGGAGACTCCTTATGCAGAAGGAGCCCACGGATGGGAGGATCCTTTCCGTGGTTATTTCACCGGGGTCGAGGATGTCGCTGGCCTGAGCAACTTGGAGATACTGAGGAAGTATTCAGGCGGAACTTTCTCGAGTTTCAGACTGACCATCCAATTTTCGGCTCCTAGCATCAGCCCTTGGATCAAACGAACAATTATCATCTCAATCTCGGAGGATGCACGAGTTTTTGTCGCCCCGTAGAGGTGGCCAGTTATCTTCGGGGTATGGTCATGGAGGAAGACCAAGACCTGATGGACGAAGTGGGAGCATCGTGTCTCTTCAACGAGGCATAATAGGCCTTGAATCAGGTAAACCTTAACTCCCCTTGCCAATATCATACTTGTGTTTTTTCTCTTCTTGCCTAATTTCTTTTCTTCTATGTGTAGGCCTCGGTGCTTCATCATGAAGCATTTTCTAGGTCTCGAGCAGAACTGAGCCGATATGAAGCCGATATTCAAGGTCTCACTGAGGAGAATAATTTCCTTAAACTTCTCAGTGATCAGAAAGAATAAGAAATCAAGGGCCTCCGAGCTGAGCTAGCCGCGACTCAGAAAGAACAAAGCGACCTGACCGAGCAGGTAATAAAAATCTTAGAAGCTCATGGCATCGGTTCAGGAGTGATGGCTAACAATTTGATCTCACAGGTCCAGCAGAAGCTCAAGATAATCGAGCAGCTCCGTGGAGAGGTAGATACGGTGAAGGCGGAAACCATAACGTGGAAGAAAGATATGGACCGCCTTGCCTCGGAGAAGGAGTCTGCTCGAGATCAGTTGTCCTCGGCTGAAAACCATCTCCAGGGCGTGAAAGAGAAGAAGTTGGCACAAGCCAAGAAAATTGAGGAGCTTCAGGCCCGGTTGATCAGGGAACTTGCAGCGGTTAAATTTGAGGCTGAGACGGCCAAGGTCGACGTTGAGGCAATCGTGACCATCTATCAGCCGATGCTGAAGCCGCTCAAACTCGAGCGAAGGAAGTTGCCGATGTTGCTCACGTTCAAGCATATTTGGTCGCCGAGTATGTCAAGTGCCAATCTTGAAGGGATACTCTCGAGGAGATCCACGCTCGTGGCTTCGATCTCACTGCCGAGATAAAAAAATGCTAAAGAGCTCGAAGCTGACTCCAAGGCATTGGCCTCTTCTGATGATGATGAATTCGGGAGCGTGAGCGGGTCCGAGAGCGAAGGGGACCCTGATGGTGGAGATGCAGCTCTTGGAGAAGATTAGGCACTTAGGATTTTTTTTCTTTTGAATTTTTGTATAGAATCTTGACCGGGCCATGTTGCCCTTGTAAATAAATTTTGATATATATATACATACAAAGATCTTTTCTTTCCTTTCTGTCTTGTCTTTATTTATGCCTTATGAAATTATCCTTAGGTTCGAGGCTTTAGGCAATTTCAACCGAAACCGAACTAGTGCCGAGTGAGTGCTTGCTCGAACTCGAGGTAGGATAACCCTTAGGTTTTAATTGAGTGAGGATGATTCCTCGAAGTCAAAACAAAAGATGGCCCTTAGGCTTTTGTATTAGGCCGATGTGGCCTTTGTAAAAAGAATGGCTTTTTTCTCCTTTTCGTCTTGAAAAGTTTTTCTTTTTGTTATTTATATGAAATTTGTAATGCCTTAGCATGAAATAAGAAAATTGTTCGAGTATTCGAACAATGTTGTACCCATTAGGGTTTTCGAGGATCAATACTGTCAAAGCCCTTTGTAGTGTTTTATAATGCCTTAGCACGAAATAAGGAATTGTTCGAGAGTTCGAACAATTTTGTACCCATTAAGGTTTTCGAGGCTTGATATTATCGAAGCACCTTGTAATTTTGCCGAGGGTAGCCTTTTTAACCAGTTTACGAGAATATTCGAAGGCCTATTTTATTACGGAATTCAGACGTCTCTGAACCGTGTCAATTTGTCCGTAGCCTTTTTAGTTTGGGATTTGCCTCTTGGGCTTATTTTCCCGTTTCACTTCGAGCTTGCCCGAAATATCAGTCCCCAAGTGGGGTGGTCGTGGCCTATAAAAATCGAGGGATGCCTTTTGTTGCCCCCCCTCTCTTCTCCCTATCCTTTCGGATCGGTCAGGGTATTGAACATTATTGAGGCAACTCGTTTCCTTTTGGGAAAGGGGTAAGGAATTGAAGAGTCGCCACCGAACGAATTAAGGTGCGTTAGGGCACCTACTAAGGGTCATTTACAAACACAGATTGGATAACTAGAGATAGAGTAAGGGCTTGAAATTACTTCAAGGGGAAGGTGTTAGGCACCCCTCTAAGTCCACAACTGTGGTTCCCAGCGAAACAAGCTTTGTGAATTTTAAAACAGGTAGCACATAAGGAATAAAAACACATAGGTAAATAAATAAAGGTTTTTGAGAAGATTCGCAGTCTAAGCACACATGTGATAAAGTTTAAATGATTTAAAGTCTAAGCACACATATAAGGTTTTGAAAGAGTTATGGTCTAAACACACATATGTAAGGGATATGGGGTCCTATGTTGTTTATCCTATAGGATCACATCAGTACAATGCCCGGTAATCACTTCTCAGAAGAGGGGCTATATGTGGCATTAGCGCACCGGTCATCATATCCATGTCTACCCTTTCCCACCCCTTAGTGGTTAATAAGAGAGTTTATTTAACGACTTCTATGCGTTCTGTTACCCGTCCCTTCTTAATGGTCCTGGAGGAGATTAGGACTTCTACCTATAGGTAGTTCTAGACAGACCCCTAAGGTTTAAAAGGGGAAAATACTAGGCGACAGACAAGAACAAATAGGACTTTAGCAGGTAAAGGCAGGAAAGAGCAATTAAGAGGCTCAGATTTACCTCCACAGATAATACATGTAATCAGCACGACTCAAAACACAAACAAGGGCAGTCTTATTAAACATGATCCTAAAACATGATGTCTAAGTGAATATCAAAACACAGAAGATATGGAGTTTCAATTTTATAAACCCAGAAGCAGGGGACCTAACCAGTTTACCTACTGATTTTAAGCATGTTAACCATTAAGCAGTAAACACAAAAGCAACAGTTTTCCAGTTTTATAAAGGTTGGTTACCTAAGGCTTGCCTAGGCGTGGGGGGAATGCACNATACCTAAAGCATGCTGTTCTAAGTGTTGCGAAGAAATATGGATTATTACCAGTTTTACTAACACAGGATAATCATATATGAGACTGTCTTGTGTCCCTTTTTCATGCATCAGTAGTTTAGCAAGATGTGACTTAGTGAGATCCTAAAACAGGGTATCTAGTGTGAACATTATAAGATGCAAAATGATTTATATGCAAAATTCCTAAAAAATTATGATTTCTAGATGCACAGAAAGTTACAGCATGATTTCAGAATATGCAGTAGCAACAATTTTCATGTTAATGTTGTTATTTAACCTAGAAGCAAGATTTCTAAGTGATGCAAATAATGTCAAATGAGATGCTGAAACAGTAAACCTAAGAATATGATATCTAATGCATGAAATTCTTAGAATGTATTGGTCCTAAATATGGATTCTAATGCGCACATAGAAATGTAAGCCCAAGGCATGGTTTCTACCCCATTGATATCGACAACAGACATGGCTACCCTCCTCTTTTCACTATCAATCCACAATATTCGTTTACAACAAATATTACAAACCAATGTGAATGAATTATATAAATAGATAAAGAAAAATAAGAAGTTACACTATAGTGAGCTTGAAAACAGGCCCAGATTCTCAGAACCTCAAATGCCCAAATGTTTCATAGCCTTTCTCATATTCGGGTGTGTCAGAGTTCCCTAAGGACCTCAAGGGATTCCGAGCAGTGCTCATACCCAGATTTCACAACCATAATTGAGTAAGTGCAGTGTGGAAGTGCCAACCCCAGTGCATCAGAGTTCAGAGGGATCTCACAAGAATCCCAAGGCAGTCATGCACTTGAGCGGTGAAACTTAAGGACCTAAGAGTAGAGTGAGAGTGCTTGACATAGTTTTGAAAAGGTTTAACAGGAAAGCAGTATTTGAAAAAGAGACCCAGTTGAAGTAGTTTTATAAAATAGGAGAATTGTTTAGTAAAACATCTTTTGAAAACAATTGTGTAATTTAAACAAACAGCAGGTCAGTCAAACAAGTTCAACAATACTCAGAGAACAAACCTTCACATAGGGGTAACTGGGGATTGGGGACAAGTAGTGCAGGTATGGTGAACACATAACAAATAGGAGTCGTTTGCACATGGTGCAGATAGTAACACATAGATTCAGGAGTGCTAATTAGAACATAGTTACAGAATCAGAAGTGCTCTAGGGGATTCATGGGATTGGGAGATAACATAGTGTAGGATTTCATACTAAACATGATTGATCATAGCATCAAGACAACTTAGGGTAACAAATCAATAGATGCATACTAGAACTAGGCAACCAGTACACAAGCATCAAAACAAAGTAGAGTTACATTGAGACAGATTACAGGTTTATAAGAACATGCTAACCCTAAAGAGGTAAGACATAACCATCATACTAGATAAAGCAATGATGCAAGGAGGTCAATTACATATTGAACAACAAAACAATAGATAGAAACAAATTAAGAACATGATAAACTGAAGCAGTAAAAAGAAACATATTGGTTTTGGGACTTGAATTGAAAATCAGAACATACCAGTAAAATGACAGTAAACACAAAAGTGAAGGGACAGGAGAGCACAATAGTTAGCCTTGGCTTGCAGCCGACTAACTTAGCATAATAGTAAGTGACACCGAAAGAGAGCATAAAGCTTTGAGTGTGAGAGATAGTTTTTGAACCAAATGTGTTTGTGTGTGTTGAGTGGATTATGTTGGTGCGTTAATAAGAGAGCATATATATATATATATATATATATATATATATATATATATATATATATATATATATATATATATATATATATATATATATATATATATATANTAGAATAAGGTAAGAATCACAATTAGGAAGTAAATTATGGAACTCAGAACCAATTAGAGCACAATTAGTGCAAGTACTCCCTTGATTAATGGAGTTAACTTCAAACGGTAAGAACAATTAAAAAATAAGGAAATAAATCAATGAGTAACTGGAGCATAACAGATAAGGAAACAATTCAAACAGTGCAAGTTGAACAGGTAATTAAGACTAGGTATATAAGGTTCAATAAAAGATATCATCACAGGAAATCAATAAAAGTTGTTAATCACAGAAAATTAGGGATTCGGATAGGAACGATACTGATTAAGGGGAGAATTAACACAAAATTTCTATGAACAAACGGAACAAACACATAATAGGCAAGAAGAAGTAAAATCAGAAACATAGTAAAGTAAGAATCACATAGAATCATGGATTCAACTAGAGAAATAGAATCGATTAGAGGAATTAACAGAATAAACATACTATAAGCGGAAGAAGCAAGAATAAGAAATCCTACTGAACATAATAGGGTAAAATCACAGAAACTCAGAGTGTTCATGAGAAACAAGCACACGAACAAATTACCAAAGACAGACTCATAATTATAACAAGTGTTAAAACTAAGGTTTTATGATAACAAGTTATGACTAAAAAGAAATGTTAACAAAAGGTCATTTTAAACATCAAAGAACAACATTAAAAGACCAGAAATATTTTGAAGAAAATCCGGAAACCGTAATGGAAAAATAAAGCGATGCTTTGAGAGATCGAAAGGTTATTTTCATGAAACAAAGGAAAATAGCTCAGAAAGACCCCAGATCTGTTATAGATCTAAAAGGTACAATAGAAGAGGTTAGGGTTTTCTAGAAAATAACCCAGAAATAGAGAGACCGGCTTAGAAACCCATAGGTTTAGCCGGAAAAAGGAAAGATCTTTCTCGATCGAGCCATGGTGGCCTGAGAATGGTGAGCACAGGTCCAGGGGTGAGTGGAATGGCCACTGGTACCTTGAGGACCTCAAAGAAGGATGGAATCCCGGTATAGGAGAGCCATTAAGGCTGGAGGATGGTGGTAAGCCCCCATAGTTGACGTCATGAGAGCACCTGCGAGGGGGAATTCGGGTTAGGGAAGAGAGCGTTTGAGAGAAGAAGAGAGGAGATGACGGCGATGTGTGAGAGGAGAAATGAGAGAATGAGGGTTTAGGGGGAGGGGGTAGACTATTAGGTTAATTATGGAAATGGGGATCTGGTCCGTTGATCAAAAATTGATCAACATTCCAGATTAAACAAGACATTGGGTTAGGAGATAAATGGAATTAGGCTTGGGATATTTGGGCTTGATTTAATCAGGTTTGGATCTGGTCTAATAGGGAGTGATTAATCAATTTAGGCTAAAATTGAAATAGGCATGGGCTATTTGTTAAATACCCAGATATTTTAATTAAAATAGTTTTATAAGGTAATTAATATTTATAAAAATGAATCATATGCATGGAAATAACTTAAAAAATGATTATTTTATATTTAAGAATATAAAAGGCTAATTTCTGGTAAAAAAATAGTATAAAATTACATGCTTAGGCTATAATTGCAAAGCTATTGCAGTTATATCCAAAAGATGCCAATTTTGCTAATTATGAAATAATTTGATCTTATTAGGACCATAAACAATGAATTAAATCAAGAAATGCCTTTGAAATCATTTGTGACGCGATTTTGTAATTATTTATTGGAAATAAAATGCTAGATAAATTAGACAAAATATAGGAAAATTATGAAAAATAAAAATCGTTGTTAATGCATGATTTTGAAGGTACATATGCAATTTTAAAAATATTTTGGGAAAAATTGGGTATCAACACCTTTAAGGTCTTACAATCTCGAAGTTTTGATAATTCGTCCTTGTCTATTTTTCGGACTGCAGTCCCTGAGTGTAGGGTTAGTTGTTTGAACTTCAGTTATCATCGGCCCTTAAGCCTGTCCTCACAATAGATCTAGACTACGAAATTGTAAAGTAAAATTTTTCTAAGGCATGAGATATTCGGCAAGGAAAACTAATTCTCTTAATAAATGATAATACATGCGTACATGTTTGATGTCAAGGCTCGAGCAACCTATACGTGCATGGTTCATTCAACCGTTTGGTCCTTACAAAATTTACCTATTGAGACCCCACTGTCACAAAGTAATTTCCTTGCAATAAAAGTTGACATCCGAGGGTGATGCCCCCCAGTATTCGAGGTTGATTGTAAAGAAGACTCAGATACTGTTGAATTTCTCTAAGTTAGCACGAACAATCGTTGCCTCATTAAAAACCTCAATGAAAAAACCCATTTGGGACAAAAACCGGTCTAAGTGAAAAAGAGTGCAACGTGTTCTTTCAAACCTAAAGACTTCGTGTTGAAGAATCAATCGCGATCCTCGATCGAACACCTGCAACTGGTTGGTTTATAATATAAATGAAAATGGAAAGGTCGTACCTCAATAGTAGTATCATTTTAGGAGTGATATGTTCCAATTGTTTGGTAATTGCTCGCCGTTCATCGTGCCGAGCTTGTAGGATCCCTTTTCGATGATGTCGAGGACCTGATATGGTCCCTCCCGATTTGGACCCAGTTTTCCTTCATTCGAATTTTGAGTGTTGAGGGTGACTTCTCTTAGCACCAAGTCCCAAATTTTAAAGTGTCGAAGATTGGATCTTTGGTTGTAGTATCTTTCGATCTGCTATTTTTGTCCGGCCAATCGAACAAGGGTGGCCTCGCGTCTTTCATCCAACAATTCTAGGCTTGTATTCAGGGCTTCGTGATTCGATTCTTCTGTTGCATATCGAAAGCTGAGGCTAGATTCCCCAACCTCGATCAGGATAAGAGCTTCGGCGCCATAAACTAAAGAGAACGGTGTTGCCCCCGTACTGGATTTTGACGTTGTTCGGTATGCCAAAAGGACCTCAGGCAATATCTCTCTCTATTTCCCCTTAGCGTCGGTCAATCTCTTCTTAAGATTTTGAATAATAGTCTTGTCGGTCGATTCGGCTTGTCTGTTCCCACTGGGATGATAAGGTGTTGATAAAATCCTTTTAATCTTGTGATCCTCGAGAAATTTAGTCACTTTGCTGCCGATGAATTACTTTCTATTATCACACACAATCACGGTAGTCATCCCGAATCGACATATAATATGGTCCCAAATGAAGTCTATGACTTCCTTTTCTATGACTTTCTCGAAAGCCCGTGCTTCAACCCACTTAGAAAAGTAATTAGTCATAAATAAAATAAACTGAGCTTTACCTGGGGCCAATGGGAGAGGGTCGATGATGTCCATTCCTCATTTCATGAACGGCCATGAGGATAAGACCGAGTGGAGCTGTTCTCTAGGCTGGTGGATCATGCGCGCATACCTTTGACATTTATCGCACTTTCGAATGAAATCTTTTGTATCATTTTCCATATCGACCCAGTAGTACCCTGGTCTAATAACTTTGTGGACCAGTGATTCGGCACCAGAATGATTCCCATAAGTGCCTTTGTGAATCTCCCGTAATAGTCGGTGTCTCCTGGTCCCAAACATATTGCCAATGGTACGAACATCCTCCTAAATAGCATTCCCTCCTCGGCTAAAGTGAACTATGCTTCCTTCGTGCGTAGAGTTCTCGATACCTTTGGATCTAATGGGAGCTTCCCGTTCTTTAGATATTCGATGTACTTGTTTCTCCAATCCCATGTCAGGCTTGTAGAGTTTATTTCTACGTGGCCTTCTTCGATTACTGATCTCGAGAGTTGTACGATAGTACCCGAGTTATGTTCGTCATCTTCGACCGATGACCCTAAGTTTGCAAGAGCATTGGCCTCGCTGTTCTGTTCCCAAGGTACGTGTTGTAAGGTCCACTCTTTAAATCGATGTAAAGTTACTTGTAGCTTGTCCAAGTATCTCTACATTCGATCTTCTCAGACTTCGAAGGTTGTGTTGACTTGGTTTACCACAAGTAGGGAATCACATTTGGCCTCGATGACCTCTGCTCCCAAACTTTTAGCTAGCTCGAGAACTGAAATCATGGCCTCATACTCGACCTAATTGTTAGTTAACTTTGAAGTTTTGATAGATTGTCTAATTATGTTACCCGTGGGCGGCTTCATAATAATGCCAAGCCCGGACCCCTTCACGTTCGAAGCGCCGTCTGTGAAGAGGGTCCACATCCCCGATGGTGTACCCGATTTTAATATAGCTCCTTTTCGACCTCGGGCACGTGGGATGGCGTGAAGTCGTCCACGAAGTCTGCCAAGATTTGAGACTTGATGGACGTTCGGGGTTGATATTCGATATCGTACCCGCTGATCTCGATGGCCTATTTGGCCAATCGACCTGAAAGTTCGGGTTTGTGCAAAATATTACGAAGGGGATAAGTAGTTACAACACAAATTGGGTGACATTGGAAGTACAATTTTAATTTCCTAGTGGCGCTTATTGAAGCAAGTGCTAATTTTTCTAAGTGTGGTTATCTGGTCTCGGCCTCACCTAAGGTCTGACTAACATAGTAAACAGGTAATTGTGCACCTAGCTCTTCTTGAACCAGGACCCCACTTGCCGCTATTTCTGAGACTGCTAAGTATAAGTAGAGTTGCTCGTCCGTTTTCGTGGTGTGAAGTAGTGGCGGGCTGGACATATATCGTTTTAGTTCTTCTAGTGCTTGTTGGCATTCTGGGGTCCATGCAAAATTACTCTTCTTCTTAATCAGTGAGAAGAATCGGTGACTTCTATCTGAGAACCTCGAAATGAATCGCCCTAGGGAGTCTATGCGCCCCGTTAACCTTTGTATGACCTTGACATTATCCACGACCGTGATATTTTCGATGGCTTTGATTTTATCGGGGTTAATATCGATCCCCCTATTTGATACCTCGCTGAGGAACTTGCCCGAGATGACCCCGAACGCATACTTCCCCGTGTTGAGTTTCATGTTGTACTTTCTTAGCATGTCGAAGGTATCCTGTAAATGTTTCAAATGGTCCCCTGCTCGCAAGGACTTAATTAGTCATCAATATAAACTTCCATTGATTTACCTATTTGTTCTTCGAACATTAGATTTACTAGGCGTTGATAAGTTGCACCAGCATTTTTAGTCCGAACGACATTACGTTGTAACAATAGGTGCCATAATTAGTGATGAACAAAGTCTTTTCCTGATCCTCCGGGTTCATCTGTATTTGATTGTACCGGAGTAGGCATAGAGAAAACTGAGAATCTCGTGACCGTCCATGGCATGGATCATGCGATCGATATTTGGCAAAGGAAATGAATCCTTAGGGCAGTCCTTGTTCAAGTCCTTATAGTCTACACACATTCTAAGTTTGTTTCCCTTCTTAGGGACTACCACTGCGTTAGCTAACCATTCAGGATATTTTACTTCCTGAATGGACCCTATTTGGAGAAGTTTGGTTACCTCGTCCTTGATGAATGCATGCTTAACCTCGGACTGGGGCCTTTTCTTTTGCTTTACTAGACGGAACTTTGGGTCCAATCTTAGTCGATGGGTAGTGATTTGTGGTGGGATCCCTGTCATATCGAGATGGGACCAGGAAAAGCAATCCATGTTAGCTTTAAGGAAATGAATAAGTTTGCTCTCGAGCGTGGGGTTTAGCCCCGTGCCCAGGTATACCTTTCGTTCAGGCTGGTGGTCGATCAACGTGATTTGTTCGTGCTCCTCGGTCGTTGACTTGATGGCGTCGGAGTCATTAGGGAGTATGAAGGATCGAGGGGTCCGTAGTTGTCATCCTCGTCGATCCCTTGCTTCTGCAGTTGGGTCGAGGCCGGTGTCTGTGGTTTCTATTTAGCTTCTTGCCTACCCTTCGACTCCGATCCCTTTGCTGATGAGAGTGCCGATACCAGTTGTGAACAACTATTTTTTGACCACACCCAAATTCTATACTATTTTTTGCTATAAATA
>ML313341.1:0-14571 GCA_005239505.1 Nicotiana paniculata
TAAAGAAATAAAAACCCTAAAATATTCACGAGCTCTCTACTCTGAAAAACAACTGATATCTTCTCCCTATGTAAATCAATTACAAATTAGTCTATTTATAGTCTGCCAAATTTTCGGACAAAAATACCCCTAATGTACCATCGGGGACCGTGAAAACACGACCTCGGTCCGGGAAAATGTTAGGACCTCACTGGAACTCCACCGCGGTCCACGAAACTTCGACCGCGGCCGCGGTGGTACATGCAATTTTTTGGGTCTCACTGGAACTCCACCGCAGTCCGCGAAACTTCGACTGCGGCCGCGGTGGCTGATGGCT
The DNA here is from genome assembly GCA_005239505.1 of Nicotiana paniculata. Taxonomy (NCBI): domain Eukaryota; kingdom Viridiplantae; phylum Streptophyta; class Magnoliopsida; order Solanales; family Solanaceae; genus Nicotiana; species Nicotiana paniculata. The sequence goes on from ML313341.1 coordinate 317, forward strand.
TGAATTTCTGACTTACTGGAAATGCACCGCGGTCCGCAAAAACACGACCGCGGCCGCGATGGCCTTGTTGTCTTGAGCAGCTTTTTTGGTTTTGCTCCTTGTGTCGGATTCACTCCTATTTTGAGCAGATTTTAAATTGAATACCTTCATTTCTGGTTCAATCCTGCAACAAGCACAACGTATAGGCTTTCGGGGCTATTTTGTGTAAAATTGTATCCAAAATTCACGTATAAGGGAACAAAAAACGAGGCAAAAAGCCAAGTTATCAACTCCCCCAAACTTAAACTCTTGCTTGTCCTCAAGCAAAACAAAATAAGCCCCACCCCTATGAGAGATTTCACAAAAATTTGGATGTAATATTGGTGACCTCGACTAGCATCAATTGGAACTAACCATAGCCCCTAATGTAAATGAATCATTGACAATGATTGAACTTTTTAAAACCATAGTTTCAAGTGCGATACAAGAGCTTCAAGGGTTGGTCCAACTCATCAGTGAACTTCTAACTATTACCTTGGTCAGTGTGGATCCCAGACTCTTATTCCGTAACTTTCCCTAAGCATATCATCTTTCAGAATAATGACACTCAAAACGAGGAATATGGTGAATCTCTCATCTCTCATCAAGGAAAGAGTCCCAAGTTTGGCTCAAAGTATCATAGGCTTGCCTTTTGTGCAAATCACTACTAATGTAGGCTTCACTCGACCTGAGATCATACAGGTCTTTTGTGGAGTCATGATGAAGGCTTTTGGTCAAGGGTAGGACGTATTTAGTTAGAGTGAGTTTTATCTTTCCTTAAGCACTTATTTTTTTTTGTTGCTCTCACATTTTCTTGACTCTTTGAGTCTTTTTATCTTTTGTAGGGTTAGAGAGACACTTTTTCATCAATTTCCTTTATTTTCTTCTTATGCTATCCAAACCTTTGGCATTAATTTTTCATAAATTCCCTTTATTTCTTCTTTTTTTTCATTCTTTTCTTTTCATTCTTTTTCATTGCCTTTTCTCTTCTCTTTATTTCTTTCTTTCTTTCTTTTGTGCCTTCTTTTTCACTTAATCACATCTCTCGTCTCTCCCCCAAACTTATGCTTGCCTAGCGCCAAGAAAAGATCTGGTGCCAAGAGAGGGTAAAAGAATGGTTAAAGGCTTGTAACTTGGGTACAAAGAAAAGGCTTAAGGCTCAAAAGGGTTGACCAGGGAATATTTCTCTTGGAAGGTCATGGAAGTGTTCAATTCTTTGTTCAAGCCAAGGAAAGCCTATAGTCACTTCTCAAGTGAAGTTACACCTAGAATTTCGCCTAGACAACACTCAGGGCAAGTTATAGACTAGTGGCACAGAACTTGGACTTGAAATTACGAATTTCTCACCACTCACAGCTAAAGGATTGTTACAGAAACCGAGTCGAGGGCCCACAACGACCTTAGTCGTGCTTTGAGTAACAAAAATGGTCCCGAAGAACCACCCGATGATTATCGGCCAACACAAGAGTCTCAAGATCATCACTATCACNGGAAAGAACCGTGGTGTTAAGAAAACCAAAGGCTTATTGCTCACAAGAAAACCAAACAAAAAGCTCTGAAAGAAAAGTAAGAAGCTATAAAATAGAAAAGAAATGCGTAAAATAAAGTAAAGTGTATGGGATGGAATGAATATGTACAATAAGGGAATTAGATGAATCTACATAAGGGATGAATATTTACAATGGATAGTTATCTTATACATATTAAAAAAGGAAATAACGTGAAGAAAAATAAATAAAAAGTTGTTTTCATTATACAATCCGATGTAGCCAACATAAAAATCCTGTAGGACCACTCCCCCAACTAAATGAAAGCATTGTCCTCAATTCTATAAAGTAAAAATAGTGTGCAGAATATGGGAGAGAGAGAGAGAGAGAGTAAAGAAAACTCCCTATTGGCCCCCGGCTTGCTGTGGTCCCTGATGCTCTGTGTGAGATGGGGTACAAACTGCCTGAGATGAGGAAGGAACTGCCCGAGATGGGGAACCTGTAGGAGCTGGATCTGGTATAGCCTGTGATGGAGCTTCGGTGGGATGGGCAGTTCCTTCCTCATCTCAGGCAGTTTGTACCCCATCTCACACAGAGCATCAGGGACCACAGCAAGCCGGGGGCCANCAAAGGAATCTGATCTCCTGATAGCTTGTCGACCTCCTTTCTCAGCTTCGCCACCTCCTCCTTTGACGCCCTGGTTTTCCTCAGCATCTTTGTTTCTTTGGACAGCTTTGCCAATGCACTCTCATGTGCACCCACTGCTTCCAGGATTTTCTTCTGATTCTCCAAAATTTCTTTCAGAGTGTTCTCAATGGACTGCGGGACCTGTGGTGGGAGAGGAGTAACTGGGGCTGCCACGACTGTAGAAATTGCAGTCAACTTTGTAGTAGTTGAATGCATCCAATTGGTGAGGCTAGTGAGAGTCATATTCATCCGTTGAGCAGTCATGGGATAGGCTCTGGTGGAGGGGATGTCTGTAGCTATAGAGGAAGATGGGCCTGGAGCCTCCTCTAGAATGGCAGGCTGGGGCAGTGAGGGTTCCGCCACCACCACTGGCTCTACAGACTGGCTAGTGGAGGCAACCGAATTTCCCTTTGACTTCTCACTTACAAAATGATCCTTCCACACATCCGGGTTCCTAGTGCGCTCTACCCCTTTAACCACCTGCGCATCCCCTTTGCTGTCACTTGAATTCTCCCCAGATAAGGAAGCTGTAGGGGAAGTAGAATATGAGTGTTCACTGTAGGCGGATTTGGCTGGAGACACTGCTCGTGCTGGGGTCGGGAGAGATGAGACCGGGTCAATTGGGGATAACTGTGATGAGGCCTACTCTGACGGAGCATATTCACTTCCTGATGGTGAAGGAGGAGAGTCTGTAACCCGACTGGGCCGTCGTGATGACTGAGGCAATGTAACTTTTGAAGGTTGCCTTGGTGCCCCCGGGCCTCTCCCCCTTTGGGTTTCTCCTCTACCCGTGTTTTTGCGACCTCATCCACGAGATAGTACCATTGCCTGCAAAGTACACATAAGTGAACATGGTTAGTTTCCTGAACATTGATGTGCAGACACTTGAGTAGTCACTGATGTTTAAGCATATTGGAATGAGGCAAGACACACTGGACAGACTTCGCGGACCGCAAAAAGTCGACCGCGGCCGTGAAAGTCTAATTATGCTTTGAGCAGGACACACTGGACTGACTTCACGGACCGCGAAAATTCGGTTGCAGTCGCGGCCGCGAAAGTCTAATTATGCTTTGAGAAGGACACACTGGACTGACTTCGCGGACCGCAAAAATTCGATTGCGGCCGCGAAGTTCTAATCAAACTTAAGCAAAATGAAGCACCGCGGTCCGCGAAAAATGGACCGCTGACCGCAAAAATGGCTATTTACCTAGGGTTCCCATAATTTGCAATTTCTACACTAAAGTGTTCATTGAATGAAGTCCTATATAAGTAATCAGTGCAATTGCATTCCAAAGGACTATTTTGAACCTATTTGGGCTAACCCTAACATTTACAAGCCTAGAAAGTGAAAATAATAATGATAAAGAAATTGAAAACTAAAGAAAATAAAGAAATTAAGAAGTTAATGAAGCATAATACACTTAATAGAGGTTGGGATGAAAGTATGGAAGCAAGCAATGAGTTTCAGAGGATGCAAAAGTGAGACACGATTGAAAGTGGCTTAGGCTAGCTACAGTGGAAAAGTGTGAAATGTAACCCTCAAGTCCTATTTATAGGAAGATCTGGGAACCACCCCACTTACCTACCGCGGACCGTGAAAATTCGACCGCGGTCCGCGGTCATTCAATGGTATAAGGCTCACAAGGCAGAAGGGATTCGCGGACCGCGAAAAGTCGACCGCGGCCGCAAAGTCCATTTCCAGAGCACTGTGTTTGCATCATATTGACTTTGCGGACCGCAAAAATTCGACCACAACCGCGAAGTCAATTTCCAGTGAGCTTTTGTTTCTATACTCAACCAAATTCCTGTGTCAAAATCATCCTACACATCCAAAAACCAGTTAGTGTAAAAGTGAAACCTAATTTACCAAGAAAAACAAAGAAAATGAAAGTAAAGACACATGGGTTTCCTCCCAAGAAGCGCCTGATTTAACGTCGCGGCACGACACATTTTACCGGGATCATTAGAGATGAAGAAGTGTCACCACGTTGTTGTCATCAACTTTCCCAAGATAGTGTTTTACCCCGTGACCATTCACTCTGAATACTTCACCACTTTTGTTCTTGAGGTCAAGAGCCCCAAATGGAGTAACAAATACCACTTCAAAAGGGCCACTCCACTTAGACTTTAGCTTCCCGGGAAATAACCTCAACCGAGAATTGAAAAATAAGACCAAGTCACCAACTTTGAACTCTTTTCCTCGAGAATATTTTCCATGTAGGTACTTCATTTTTTCCTTAGACAAGGACGAATTGGAGTACGCATGGAATCTAAACTCATCCAATTCATTCAATTGCTCCACTCTAAGATTTGCAGCTACATCCCATTCCAAGTTCAACTTTTTCAAGGCCCACATAGCCTTGTGCTCCAATTCCACCGGAAAGTGGCATGCTTTTCCAAAGACCAAGCGATATGGGGACATCCCAATTGGGGTCTTGTAGGCGGTCCGGTAAGCCCAATAGCATCATCTAATTTCTTAGCCCAGTCAGTCCTATTGGCATTGACTGTTTTGGATACTATGCTATTTATCTCCCTGTTAGACACTTCAACTTGGCCACTAGCCTGAGGGTGGTACGGGGTAGTGACTTTATGTTGACCCCATACTTAGAAAGCAAGGATTCAAAGGCTTTGTTGCAAAGATGTGACCCCCCGTCACTGATGATGGCTCGTGGAGTGCCAAACCTAGTAAAGATATTCTTCTTGAGAAAGGCTATCACACTCCGAGCCTCATTATTTGGCAAGGCTATGGCCTCCACCCATTTTTTCACATAATCAACCGCGACCAAGATGTACGTGTACCCACATGAACTCAAGAATGGCCCCATGAAGTCAATTCCCCAAACATCAAAGATATCTACCTCGAGAATTGAGTTTAAAGGCATCTCATCCTTTTTGGAAATTCCCCTGGCTCTTTGGAATTCATCACACCTATTCACTAGGGTACTAGCATCCTTATACAAAGTGGGCCAAAATAACCCACAACTAAGCACTTTAGAATCAGTTCTCACCTCTCCGTGATGACCACCATACGGCGAGGAGTGGCAAGACTCAAGGATGGCTAGTTGCTCTTCCTTCGGTACGCATCGCTGGATTACCTCATCGGTGCAAATATTGAATAAATAAGGCTCATCCCAATAGAAATCCAAGCTATGCCTTCGAAGCTTCTTCCTTTGGTTAGAAGAGAGCTCACAAGGGAACCATGGCATTTCTCTCATGGACATTGAACGAAGTTGCTCATCCGGGAAACTATCATTGATCTCAAGTCCGTCACAAGGACGTCCTTGCTCTTCCAACCGGGACAAATGATCGGCAACTTAATTTTCACTCCCTCTTTGGTCCACTATCTCTAGATCAAACTCTTGTAACAACAAAACCCATCTCATAAGTCTTGCCTTGGAATCCTTTTTGTTCATGAGGTACCGGAGTGCTGCATGGTCAGTGTGAACCATGACTTTGGAACCCATTAAATAAGCTCGAAATTTTTCCATGGCAAAGACTATAGCTAGAAGCTCCTTCTCCATCACTGTGTAGTTCATTTGAGCAGAATTCATTGTCCTGCTGGCATAGTAAATTGGATGAAACACTTTGTTCACCCTTTGCCCAAGCGCAGCACCCACAGCAACATCACTTGCATCACACATAAGCTCAAATGGGGAACTCCAATCCGGTACCGTGATGATGGGAGTGGTAGTGAGCTTGTGTTTTAAGAGTTCAAAAGCTTGCATACACTGCTCATCAAAATTGAAACCGGCATGGCCGAGAAAGCTCCGAACTCCTCTCACTGAAATAGGTGGTGGCAGTTTTGAAATAACTTTGCCTTATCAACCTCAATGCCATTCTTTGAAATCTTATGGCCCAAAACAATTCCTTCCTCCACCATAAAGTGGCATTTTTCCCAATTCAATACCAAATTTGTTTCTTCACATCGAGCAAGGACTTTATCAAGATAACTTAAGCATTCGTCGAAAGAATCCCCGACGACACTAAAGTCGTCCATAAATACTTCTAGAAAGTCCTCCACCATGTCGGTGAAGATTGCCATCATACATCTTTGGAAAGTAGCTGGGGCATTACAAAGTCCGAATGGCATTCGAGCAAAGGCAAAAGTGCCATATGGGCAAGTGAAGGTGGTCTTCTCTTGATCCTCCGGGGCTATCAAAATTTGATTATATCCAGAATACCCGTCAAGGAAGCAATAATAGGCTCGACCTGCAAGCCTATCCAACATTTGATCCAAGAATGGTAAAGGAAAATGATCTTTTCGGGTCACCATGTTTGCGGTAGTCCATGAACACCCGCCATCTGGTAACCGTTCTTGTAGGAATGAGCTCATTCTTATCATTTTTTATCACTGTTACTCCACCCTTTTTCGGAACGCATTGGACCGAAGAAGTCCAAGCACTATCCGAAATTGGATAGACCACACCTGCATCAAGCCATTTTATGATCTCCTTTTTCACCACATCTTGCATAGCTTCATTGAGTCTTATTTGATTTTCAACAGAGGGTTTGGCTCAATCCTCCAATATAATCTTGTGCATGCAAAAGGCGGGGCTAATACCCCAAATATCAGCCAAGGTCCAACCAATTGCTTTCTTCCTCTTCCTTAGCACTTTTAAAGTTGATTCAACCTGCAATTGGGTTAGGCAAGAGGAAAAAATAACTGGTAAAGTACAAGAGGGACCAAGGTATTCATACCTGAGGTGGGAAGGAAGTGGCTTCAACTCCAGATTCGGAGGTTCTTCAATGGATGGCTTTGTTGGTGGGGTCTTCCTGTTCTCCAAGTCAAATGACAATTTTCTGGGAGCATAGGAATACGACCCCATGCCTTAAAGGGCATGGGAGATCTCAAGTACACCATCCACCACTGAGTTCTCGTGATTCAACAAGGCCAACTCCACAGGATCATCAACATGGATCATAACACTGGCCTCATCAATAATAACCTCAGACACAAGGTCCATAAAAGAGCACACTTCGGTGCTGTTGGGCTGCTTCATAGATTTGCACACGTGGAAGACCACTTTCTCATCACCAACTCTGAATGTAAGTTCCCTAGCTTCAACATCGACCAAGACCTTCCCGGTGGCAAGGAAAGGCCTCCCCAAGATAATAGGAACCTCAAAATCAACCTCACAGTCGAGGATAACAAAATCTACTGGCAATATGAACTTGTCCACTCTCACTAAGACATCATCAATAATACCTAGGGGCCTCTTCATTGATCGGTCCGCCATTTGCAAACGCATAGAGGTCGCCCTAGGTTGTCCCATCCCCAAGGTCTTGAACACAGAATATGGAATCAAATTTATGCTTGCGCCAAGATCACATAGGGCTTTTGAAAAGTCTGCACTCCCAATTGTGCAAGGAATAGTGAAAGAACCCGGATCTTCAAGTTTTGGTGCCATGGAGTGAACAATAACACTCACCTGGTGAGTCATCTTAATGGTCTCACAATCCATGGATCATTTTTTTGTCACCAAGTCCTTCATGAACTTAGCGTAGCCTGGCATTTGCTCCAAGGCCTCAACCAAAGGAACATTTATGGTGAGACTCTTCATCATATCAAAGAACTTTTTAAACTGGGTCTCTTGCTTCTGTTTTGCCAATCTCTGAGGATTGGGAGGAGGTGGCCTAGGCAATGGTGCCTTTGGGACCACCGGTTCCGGCATGTCAATTATGTGTTCCCTAGACGGGTTCACATTTCTATCCAAATCCTCCCTATTGTCATGAATGTCAATTCTTACCTCACCTTCACTTGGCTCATCCAATGCTTGCTCCACATCAGCTGGTAGCTCATCTTGGGGTACAACTTCTTCATCATCAACAACTTTCTTTTTCCCTGAAGTACTTGCCTCAACACCTTTTCCACTCCAAGTGGTTACCGCCATAGCATGACTGGTGTTGTTGTTGTTCCCACCCTTGGGGTTCACCACCGTATCACTTGGTAGTTCACCCTTTGGGCGTGTGTTTAAGGCTTGTGAAATCTGGCCCATTTGTACTTCAAGGTTTCGGATGGAAGTAGTGTGAGAGGATATCTGGGCATCGGATTCTACATTCCTCTCCATCATATGTTTGAACATGTTTTCTCTCCGACCCATTTCCGAGCTTGAAGAACTTTGCCCATGAGATTGATATGGAGGAGGGTTGCTTGGTTGTTGGTACATCGGGGGCCTTTGAAAACCTGACCCTCGATTACCTTCACCTCCCCAGTTGTTGTTGTTATTTCTTCCATTCCAATTCCCTTCATTGTTGTTCCCCCATTGTCGGTCATTATTGTTGTTCCATTGACTATCATTGGTATTGTTCCAATTTCTAGCATTGTTATTGTTCCAGTTTCGTGGCCTTTGGTTCCCCCAGTTTTGTGTATTACCTTGCCCTTGGTAGTTGTTTACATACATAACATCTTCATTTTAGTCATTGTAACTTTCATCTTGTTCATGACCACTTGGCCCTTGATCCCCTTGATCACCATGGTTTTGCTTAACATTTCCCCGAGGTCTCCTTTGGTTTCCTTGCATATGAACTCCTTTCATAGCATTTACTTGCTTAGGCCCTTGCAAATGTTGGAGTTGGGCTTTAGCAAGTTGGTTCATGGTTGTTGTAAGCTCGGCAATTGCTTGCCCTTGTTCTTGGAGTTCCTTGTGGAGACTATTCACACTGGTTTCCCCTTGAGGCACATTTGCTCTACNTGTATTTCATCTTCATAAAATTACCACCGGCCAATTGGTTGACCACATATTGGTTTACCGTGTTGATTCCCCGGTAGAATGTGTATCATAGCCTCGGTCATGTCATTCTTAGGAAATTCCTTGAACATGGTTCTATAGCGTTCCCATATTTCATGTAGGGGCTCGTTTGGCTCTTTTTTGAATGCCAAAATATCATCTCGAAGGGCTTCCATATGGCTTGGGGAGAAAATTTTTGCAATAAATTTATCCGCAAACTCGCCCCAAGTGGATATAGAATGGTTTGGGGGACGCTCAAGACAATCCAATGCTCTTCCCCTAAGTGAGAACGGGCAAAACCGTAACCTTAATGCGTCCTCAGACACATTAGTTTTCTTACTCCCCCAACATGTATCAACAAAGCCTTTGAGATGCTTATAGGCATTCTGATGGGCGGATCCGGTGAAGTATCCTCTTTGCTCTAGGAGAGTGAGTATAACATTTGTGATTTGGAAGTTCCCCGCTCGAATCCTTGGCGGGACTATTGCACTAGCATACCCCTCGTTTGGAAGGACCCGGGAGAAGCTCTAGGGGCTGGAGGTGGAGGAGGGTCTGGAACATCATCCTAAATATTGGCATGTCGGCCTCTTCTTTGTGGAGGAATTTGATTGATTTCATCTTCTTGATTGTCATAAACCTCTTCCCCCGGAATCAAATTTCCTAGCGGATCGACCATTGTACCTAAGTACACCAAACAAGGAAGTTAAAAATAGAAGGAAAGAAAAAAAAATTATGCTTCTAGTCACAAATATAGTCACAATGTTAAAGCTCCCCGGCAACAACGCCAAAAAGTGACAGCAATTGCACCCACACCACTATATAAGTATGAAGGCAAAGTTCATGTAGCTTTTACCCGAATGTTCGGGATCGAATCCACATGGAGCCTATAGATGGGAGTGAGTGTATCAACGATCTAGAAGGGTCTAGTGTTTCTAATTGCACTTCTAAACATTGGTTGGTGTTGAACTATACTAAATGTATTCTATTGTTTGTAAGCTAATTAATGATTAACTTTGTTTTGTTTTTGTTGTTGTTTTCTAATGTTGATAAAGGCACTAGGGTCGTGACTGTGACCTAGGTGGATACACAAAGGGATTCAATNAAATAAATATAGGCTTAGGTAGGGTGTTACTCTCTTGAGGTTTAACCCGTTAACTAGGGCCCAAGTAGGGTTTTACCATTTCTGGGTTTAACCCCTTTGATTGGGACTACCAATCTCTTGATAATGCCCTAATTTCCTATTAGGCTAATTTCTAGACTCAAGTCTTCTTTCTCAAGAAAGACCCAAGTCATGAAAAGGTTAATTAGTGTTTGCAACCACTAATTATAGCAATAAAAACCTTGAAATAACCTAAATAGCCAACACCCATTAATTTCCCAACCTTAATTTCAAAACCCCATTATATACCCACACTAGGGTTGAGCCACAACCCTAGCTAATGGGTCTAGCTACTCATAATCAAAGATGAGAACAATGATAGAGAAAAAGAATAACCCATTTAATTGATTCCTAACAATGAAATTGAAGTTTTCAATGTTAAAAATGCAAGAATAAAGCTAAAGAAATAAAAACCCTAAAATATTCAAGAGCTCTCTACTCTGAAAAACAACTGATATCTTCTCCCTCTGTAAATAAATTACAAAATAGTCTATTATAGTCTGCCAAATTTTCGGACAAAAATACCCCTAAAGTATCACCGCAGACCGCGAAAACACGACCGCGGACCGCGAAAATGTTAGGACCTCACTGGAACTCCACCGCGGTCCATGAAACTTTGACCGCGGCCGCACTGGTTGACGGCTTGAATTTTTGACTTATTGGAAATGCACCGCGGTCCGCGAAAACACGACCGCAGCCGCGGTGGCCTTGTTGTCTTGAGCAGCTTTGTGGGTTTTGCTCCTTGTGCCGGATTCACTCCTAGTTTGAGCATATTTTAGACTGAATGCCTTCATTTCTGATTCAATCCTGCAACAAGCACAACGTATAAGCTTTCGGGGCTATTTTGTGTAAAATTGTATCCAAAATTCATGTATAAGGGAACGGAAAACGAGGCAAGAAGCCAAGTTATCAGATGGCATCCTTATGATTTGTTCATATGCTTTGCTTCTCTCTTGTTATATTGCTTTTGGTAAGTCAGTATCGATAGAGAGTTATGCCTATGGGCTTGTTTGATAGTACCTTTATATATGCTTATGTCTGTTCTACTCAGCCATTTCGTTATGTGCTTCTTTAGTTCAGTTTGCGGGATGTGTGCTCGGTGGTGTTAGCTGTGACTCGGTGATTCGGGTGTCTACTGATGAGGTCTTCGTGTTTATTGCATCATTATCGATATTATGGGATTTGGAAACAGAGAGTTCTTCCATATGCGTGACTAATTGCCAATGTCGAGTTGATTTCGGGCAGTTATGGTGATCAAAATGCTATTGAGCCTATGTGTGATGTGCTATGTTGTGTGGCCATGCCTTATGGGTGTAGACCTGGGTTGATGCAGTTGTTGAGGCTAATGCCGGATATGGATTTAGAATCGGGTCTTTTGAGGAATGGGTAAAAGGTGAGAAATTGAGGTATGAGGCTGATCGGTGGTGATGTGAGGGCTATATTGCAGTTGTGATTGTTTTTTCAGGCTTATGTGGGTTTGGGTGACGTGGGATCACCCGCAGGTATGTGTTATAAGTGTACGAATAGTGAGTGGATGAGTTCAAGGTGAAACTTGGCACGTTCGAGGACGAACGTTTGTTTAAGAGGGGGAGAATGCGACGGCCCGACCTGTCGTTTTGGGAATCTAAGCTCCGTTAAGTGGTGTAAAGTCATAAAAAGATTCATGTTGTGTATATCGACCTGCGTGCATGGTTAGATTCAGTTACTGGGTAATTCGAAGTCGAATTGGGAGAAATTTTTTTAGTTTTGGAAGCTTAAGTGATGAAAGTTGACCGGAGGTTTGACTTTTGTGTAAACGACCTCGGAATGAGTTTTGGTTAATGTCAACAACTTTTTATGATGATTTTGGGCTTAGGCGCGTGTTCGGAATTGGTTTTGGAAGTCCGTAGAGTGATTTGAGGTAATTTGGCAAAAGTTAGAATTTCGGCGATTTCGACCGATAGGTGAAATTTTGATATCGGGCTCGGAATGGAATTTTGAGAGTAGCTGTATATCTGTTGTGTCATTTGGGTCTTGTCTGCATAATTTCATGTCGTTCTGGGTTGATTTGATAGGTTTCAACGCGAGTCTTGATATTTGAAGTTGTGAAAATTCCTAAGTTTGATTTTTGCTTTGATTCGTCGTTATAGTGTTTAGTATATATGTTTTGAAACCTCGAGCGAGTCCGTGTTAGGTTCTATGAATTGTGTGTGTGGTTGGACGGGGTCCCGGGGCCTCGGGTGTGTTCCGGATAGGCTTCGGGTCATTCTTCTCCTTTTTGGCACTGTTGTTCTGTCTACTGTCTTTCTTTCTATGCAATCGCGAAGGCTGAGCCGTGATCGCATTGTATCAATTTGGACCTCCCAATTTTTCTTAATCGCGATCGCATAGATCCATTCGCGATCGCGGAAGTCCATCCTTTTCTCCTTCGGATTCGCTTCCACTTGCACGCGATCGCATAGTGAATCCATCTGTGGGCATCAGGTCATTCTTCTACGGGATCGCATTCCGTGCTTCGCGATCGGGTAGTGTAGCATTGAGACAACATATATTTCCTTATATGCGATCTCAGATGTTCCTTCGCGATCGCATAGAATCATTTCTGGCTAATAATATTTTCCTCTACGCGATCGCATACGTAGTCTCGCGATCGTGATGCTTTAAATACCTGGGTAGAATATAAGTTTCCAAAATCGGGGGTTTCACCATTTTAAACATATTTTGACTTCTAGAACTCGGTTTGGGCGATTCCTTGAGGGATTTTCACACAAATCGAATGGGTAAGTGTTCTTCCACTAGAATTAAATATATTTCATGAATTAGTTCTTGTTTTTATCATTTAAATTGTGTTTTGGGTTGAGGGGATTGTGGGTTTTGAAAGAAAACTTCAAAAATGAAAATTCATGATTTGAATGACCAAATGTTATCGGAATTGGATAAATTTAGTATGGGTGAACTATTATCGGAATGAGTAATCGGAATTTATAAAATTTGTCGGGTTCCGAGGTGCGGGCTCGGGGGTCGACTTTTGGGTCGATTTTTATAAATTTGCAAAGATTGAAACTTTATCATTCGGAATCGTTCCTTATACATTTTATATGTATTTTGAAGTTGTTTTAGTTGATTTTGAGCCGTCTAGAGGCGTTCCCACCCGAGAAGTCTATTTTTGAGTACCGGGTTGTCGTCTTTGAGGTAAGTATTTTGCCTAACCTTGTGTGGGAGAACTACCCCATAGGATTGAGTCTTCTATGTTGATTGTAGTCCACGTACGCGAGGTGACGAGTGTGTACTCGAACTTATTCGCAAATAGATTGCCCGTTAGGGAGTTTTGGGTCTTATGTTCCCCGTATATGAATTGAACTTGTTATATCTAAATTCCTGATTCCTAATCTCATCTCCTCTTGTTCAAGTTAGAAGTACTTGCCTAGCATTCCTTGTTTCTTATATGATCTTAATTGACTTAAATGAAGACTTTGTTTTTCCTACCGTTATGTTATGTCTTCCTTCATATGCTGTCTAATTACTGAGCATTGTTCAAACTGAGTTTATTCGGTGAAGCTAATTATCTATGTGAGATTGGTTATAGCCGATTTCCCTTGTTGGGATGATTTAGTTTCTTGGTTGCGAACTCAAATGTATAGAATCATTGCTATATTTGTCTTGTTTTCCCCTCGTAATGCTGTTCTCTCTCTGTGTTTGGCATTCCTCTCAGTGGCTACTTCTTATGACGAGTTGTTACCATTTTTGTGACTTAAGTCTTTGTATTGATTTGCTCATCACACTTTGTATTCGGCCTTGTTTTCTTTCCCACCGGTTGTGGAAATATATGTGGTCTCTGTCGCATTCTGGTTGTTTTCCTCAGTGGCTGCATTGCATATTTAAATTGGGACTACAGATAGAGATCCGGGAGCTTTCCCCTTGTATAGCATCATATATTTAAATTGGGACTACGGACAGAGATCCGGGAGCTTCCCCCCTGTACTGCATCGCATATTTAAATTGGGACTACGGACAGAGATCCGGGAGCTTTCCCCCTGTACTGCATCGCATATTTAAATTTGGACTACGGACAGAGATCCGGGAGCTTTCCCCTTGTACTGCATCGTATATTTTAATTGGGACAACAGAGATCCAGGAGCTTTCCCCCTGTACTGCATTGCATGACAAATTCTGAGTGGCGAACTGAGTTCCGGTAGT